>CM062297.1:221823047-221865075 GCA_031216915.1 Pictodentalium vernedei
GTTAAAGCATTGCAAAGCCTTGTTGCACTCAAGGGACAAATTTATCAATTTTATTTACACGGGTAAAATATCAAACAAACCATTTAATATTTATTTTTTTAATTTTGCATTGGTTATAAAAAGTGAGCATGCGGCAGCCAAAAGGACCATGCTGGGGGGCCTGAGAAACAGATTTTTAACTTTTTTGGCCTAACATAAAATTATATTAAAATAGGCGCAGAGAAGATTCAAACACAATCTTTTATGATGGATGGATAGCTGTATAATGGACAAAGAGTGATCAGTATAGCTTATCTTGACTTTCAGTATGTGAGCTAAAAATCAGAAAAATTGTCCGGGATCTTCATAGATCTTAGCATATTTCATTTGAGTGCAATGACAGATTAAAATCTCACATTTTCTTTGGTCTTCTGCTTTACTGCTGAATGACACTGTACAGGGCATACATGAGTGCAGTTTGGTAGATTTATATTGCAGATTTGCCGGCATGGTGGACACTCCCCAAAATGACATCGATGCCTCTGTCTTGCTGGATGATGGCAGTCTGGTGGAATTCTGAAGAAAGATAAAAAAAACAGTGTAAATGTGATAACTTTTAATTTCCAGATGTAACACAGCAGGGTGATCTGAAACATTCAGAAATATACTATTTTTCTTGAGCAGTTGTCGAAACCGACAATGCAAGCCATGGAGAAAAGTAGCCTTGAAAATTCCTTCCATAATGAACATATTCTAACAAAACATTTGTCTTTGATTTTTCAGATATACAAATACTGATAAAAAGATTTCAAGAAATAATTTGTATGTATGCAAGGACTGCTGCACAAAGTTCAAAGTGGTTGTATTCACTGCGTTAAGCAACTGCCCAACAACTTCATGACTATATGTTAACAATTTATCCAAACAGGGTTAAAAAAAAGTGTTGAAGAGAAAAATATAAGCTCTGTCACAAACATTCTGATGCAATTTACCAATTGTTCCATGAAATGGTTTAGGCCTAAAAAAAATTAAAAATCTGTTTCCCAGGCGCTCCCGCAAGGTCTCTTTTTATAACCAATGTAAACTCAAAAAAAAAAAATAGTTTATGTCGGATATTTTACCCAAGTTAAAAAAATTGATAAATTTGTCCCTTGAGTGCAAGAAAGCTTTGCAATAATTTAGCTTTGCAAAGCATTCTTTCTCTCAAGGGATGAAATACACCAGCACCCATGCTATTCTGTAGATTATGAGGCCTAAAACATAAACCAAGAACATGAACTTTTGATGGCAAAGAAATAATTACAGAAATAAAATACAAAATAAAAATCGCTCGCCAGCATCCAATTTTACAATGGCCTGAGAAACAGAAGATCTACTTTGTGTGGCCTTATCTCAAGTTATTTAGTTCAGAACTTGTTTATATACTGCCCAAGTCAATTTGTCATTGAATTTTTAACATAATTACCCTAACTTAAATTTTCAACAAAAAAAGTTCATCCCATCTCAATTATCCAACCCTGCAATGAGTGAACATAAATGTAATCCAGTTGAATCAGGTGGCAAAAAACAGACACCACTTTGGGTAATTGAAGACTTATTGTTATGATGTGGTGCTCAACTGTGATTCTTTTACTGTCGATCTTTGGCAATATAACATTGGATTTGCATACGCAACAAATCAGAAGTAGTTGCAGCAGTAATAAATGCCTATCGGTAAACTGAGTTTCGATCATTTGTGCACTTTCACAATTTAAAAAGTGTTGTTATATTCCACCTGACATTTGTGATGTGGATGAAAATGTGTATTCTAAAGCAGTAGCTTCAGTAAGTTTACCATTTGCATATGTAACTTAAACCAAAACTAAAAATATTGTGATGGTCATGAAGTTGAGATCTTACGTATGCTCCAGAATATTCCAAATCATTGGACAATCTGACAACATTAAAGTTACTTTTAGGCAGTGCTGGCGTTCTGAAAAATCACCCTCGCCAGACTGCTTCGCAGGGACCAAGAGCGCTCGCAGGGGCAATTCCTATTTTACCTTACTCTGGTACAATCTATTACCCTGGAGTAACATAAACTAGGAATTGTTAAGGGATAATTATTGTGTGTTAACTGATGAATTGTCAATTTCATATTTCAGAAAATTGAACAACAAATTGATACTATATACCATACATACTCACATCTTAACTGCTGTTTGTTCCCCATGAGTCATTATGAAGGTCTTTCAGTGTTTTACAGTGAAGACTTGATCTGTGTCGAGTGCTGTGTAACATACTCGCAGCCGTCATCTATACTTGTCTCATAATTTACTAGTCCGCCTGTATTCCATATTTTAAAACTTGAGAGTTTTACTCTATTCCCTTTAAACGTGCCCATGCTAGCCCAGACGTTGGAAAACTATGAATGAATCCGAACAGTATTACCATGTCAGACTGACTGACAGGGCTGCATGGTGTCTGGTGACTTCAAAGAGGATTACGTCAAATTTGAATGGATGATTGACCCCAAATTCCCAATGCAAGCACGTGCAACTTGAGTCTGTGCTGTGTGTAAAGAGGAAATTGTCAATTTTCAGTTGTCACTTTCCTCTGCAGATTCATTTCACTCAGGATCAAAGGTGTCTCTGCATTTTGTTTCAAAATTTAAACTCTTCAATGGCCAGCTTCATTGTAAGGGTAGTTTCACATTGTAAGTGACACAAGCATTGCGATAATTATAAAATCATCAATATTGCTATTCTGTTTCAGGTTTTGGCGCTAATAAGGTGTGTTTAGCACTAGGCCACTAAAAAACAAAAACAATAAATAACTTTATTGAGCCCAATGTGTCAGCTTAAATACAACATCATTAATTATAAGTTTGACACAACGATCAGTTTACTATTCGCATTTTGACTGCTGGACGAAAGTTACAGTTGCCCAACTTTTCCAACACCACAAAATGAACAGAAAAGTGATGATTTTACAATTATTCCATTGTTCGCAACACTCGTGTCACATGTAGTGTAAAAGCACCTTAATGCTCTTGCAGGCTTGCACAAATTGAAAAAAATTTGGTCATTAAATAATCACGTTCACATTTAAAGATTTGTTCTGTTGGAGATATTTCATTGCATGGGCTAACACAGTGATCTAGCAACAGAAAATTTACTGGAAATTCTCAGGTCAAACAATACAAGAGGCCCCAAGGGGCCTGAGGGCGCTCACCTGACATGGTAGCCTAAATATCAACCCAGAGAATTGATTTCAACAAGTTGCATCTGCTCCTCCTAAGAAAAGCTTATACCAAATATCCAAAGATTCTGACCAGTGGATCTAAAATGAAAGTGTCAATGACACTGTAGCTCAACTTGTCAAGACAAAGACATGTACATGTATAGTATGTGACACAGCAATGACAAACATCTAGGTAATGACCTGATAACAAAGGTACATATAAAGTATTGTAACGGTCTGTACATAAATACTGACCGTTGCCTGTAACAAATGTATAGGTAAAGTATTGTAAAGGTGGGTGACAGTCAGATGCTGAACTAGAAAAAATCTTTGAGTCCCAGAGTGGGTCTGACTGAACCCCAAAATATTTGTTCTCATAGCACAGTGATAACAAAGGCACCCCAAAACACACTCGTTCCTGTCCCAAGGTGAAAACAAAAGTACTCAAGAAGTTTTGTGAAGATCAGTTCATAAATACAAGCTGTATAGAACTTGTGACAAAAAACTGATTGGACCTAATTTCGGTACAAAATGGCCACTGGCAGCCATCTTGAATTTTGGACCATACCCAGAAACACTCATTCTCATCCCAAGGAGATAACAAAGGTACCCAAGAAGTTTTGTGAAGATCGGTTCATAAATACAGCCTCTACCCTGAGCTGTATTGACATGTGTGCTTACATTGTGTAAGTAGCACTGAATAAATCAAAGTTCATCTAATTTGCATAATTTCTGCACGAAAAAAAACCCCTTACAATATGTGATGTATTCCATGTTACTAAACATTCATACAAAAATTTATTAAAATCAGAACTTTCATACAGAAGTTCTATACAAAAGACTGATTGCACTAATTTTGGTACAAAATGGCTGCTGGTGGCCATCTTGAATTTCGGACCACACCCAAAAACACTCGCTCTCATACCACAGTGATAACAAAGGTACCCAAGAAGTTTCGTAAAGATTGGTTCATAAATATGGCCTCTAGTCTGAGCTGTATAGAAGTTGTGTACAAAAAACTGATTAGACCTAATTTCGGTACAAAATGGCCACTAGCAGCCATCTTGAATTTTAGACCGCACCCAGAAACACTCGTTCTCGTCCCAAGGTGATAACAAAGGTACCCAAGACATTTCGTGAAGATCAGTTCATAAATACAGACTCTAGTCTGAGCCGTATTGACATGTGTACTTACTGTGTGTAAGTCGCACTGAAAAAATCAAAGTTCATCTAATTTGCATAATTTCTGCACGAGAAAAAAACCTGTATTATATGTGATGCATCCCATGGTACTAAACATTCACACAAAAAAATTATTCAAATCAGGGATTTCATATGGAAGTTCTGTGCAAAAATCTGATTGCACCTAATTTTGTACAAAATGGCTGCCATCGGCCATCTTGAATTTCGGACCGGACCCCAAAACACTCGTTCTCGTCCCACGGTGATACCAAAGGTACCCAAGAAGTTTCGTAAAGATCGGTTCATAAATACGGCCTCTAGCCCGAGCCGTATTGGCATTTGCACTTACAGTGCTGAAAGTAACCCAAAAAAAACATCAAAATTAGTCTAATTTGCACAATTTACGTACGAGAAAAAAACCCGTATTATATGTGATGTATCCCATGGTACTAAACATTCATACAAAAAATTATTCAAATCAGAACTTTCATATGGAAGTTCTGTACAAAAAACAGATTTCTGCATCGTCGGTACAAAATGGCAGCTGGCAGCCATCTTGAATTTTGGACCGCACCCAAAAACACTCGTTCTCGTCCCACGGTCATAACAAAGGTACCCAAGAAGTTTCGTAAAGATCGGTTCATAAATACGGCCTCTAGCCCGAGCCATAGCAGCTTGGCACTTACAGCTCTGAAAGTAACACTAAATAAATCAAAGTCAGTCTAATTTGCATAATTTACGCACGAGAAAAAAACCTGTATTATATGTGATGTATCCCATGGTACTAAACATTTATACAAAACTTTATTCAAATCAGAACTTTCATACAGAAGTTCTGTACAAAAAACTGATTTTTGCATCATCGGTACAAAATGGCCACTGGCAGCCATCTTGAATTTCGGACCACACCTAAAAACACTCGTTCCCGTCCCAGGGTCATAACAAAGGTACACAAGAAGTTTCGTAAAGATCGGTTCATAAATACGACCTCTAGCCCGAGCCATAGCCAATTGTTGACGTACGGACAGACGGACAGACAGACGGACGACGGACGACGGGCCATGACAATAGCTCAAATTTGACTTCGTCAAAGTTGAGCTAAAAAAACAAGAGGCCCCAGGGGGCCTGAGGGCGCTCACCTGACATGGTAGCCTAAATATCAACCCAGAGAATTGATTTCTACAAGTTGCATCTGCTCCTCCTAAGAAAAGTTGAAACCAAATATCCAAATATTCTGACCAGTGGATCTAAAAAAAGATTTTTAAAGAATATTCCTCATACTGAACTAAGTCATAATTCGGGCTCCCACAGGGAGCCCATATATGAACCCAGGGACTTGGCTTTAACAAACCTGAATCTCACACCCCTAAGGATTCTGCACACCAAATATCAAAACATTCCGACTGCTGGATCTGAAGAAGAAGATTTTTAAAGAAAATTCCTCATTTTGAACCAAGTTACAATTCGAGCTCCCACAATCAGCCCAAATATGGACCTAGGGACATGGCTTGAACAAACTTGAATCTTACCCCCCTAAGGATGCTGCATAAAAAATATCAAAAGCATTCATCTGCTGGATCTGAAGATTTTTAAAGAAAATTCCTCATTTTGAACTAAGTTGTCATTCAGGCTCCCATAGTGAGCCCAAATATGAACCAAGGGACTTGGCTTGAACAAACTTGAATCTCAGCCCCCTAAGGTTGCTCCATGCCAAATATCAAAACATTCCAACTGCTGAATCTGAAGAAGAAGATTTTTAAAGAAAAATTCCTCATATTGACTAAGTTATAATTTGGGCTCCCACAGGGAGCCCAAATATGGACCCATGGACTTGGCTTTAATACACTTGAATCCCCCCTCTCCCCCCCCTCCCCCCCCCCCCCCCCCCCCCAAGGATGCTACTCACCACATATCAAACCATTCCGACTGATGGATCTGAAGAAGAAGATTTTTAAGATTTTTTAAAGAAAATTCCTCATTTCAAACAAAGTTACAATTCAAGCTCCCAAAGTAAGCCCAAATATGGACCTAGGGACATGGCTTGAACAAACTTGAATCTCACCCCCCCTAAGGATGCTGCATACCAAATATCACAAGATTCTGCCTGCTGGATCTTGAGAAGAAGATTTTCAAAGAAATTTGCCTGAAATGCACTAAGTTCGAATTTGGGCTTCTATAGTGAACCCAAATATGAATCCAGGTGGCCGAATTGAACAAACTGGAATCAGATCCACCCCACAATGTTGCATACCAAATATCAAAAGATTCTGCCTGCAGGATCTGGAGAAGAAGATTTTTGAAGAAATTTGCCTGAAAAGCACTAAGTTCAAATTTGGGCTCCTATACTGAGCCCAAATATAAACCCAGGGAGCCGATTTGAACAAAATAGAATCAGATCCACCCCACAATGTTGCATACCAAATATCAAAAGATTCTGCCTGCTGGATCTGGAGAAGAAGATTTTTTAAGAAATTTGCCTGAAAAGCACTAAGTTCAAATTTGGGCTCCTATACCCCCCTAAGGATGCTGCATACCAAATATCACAAGATTCTGCCTGCAGGATCTGGAGAAGAAGATTTTTGAAGAAATTTGCCTGAAATGCAGTAAGTTCAAATTTGGGCTCCTATACTGAGCCCAAATATAAACCCAGGGGGCCGATTTGAACAAACTTGAATCATATCCACCCCACAATGTTGCATACCAAATATCAAAACATTCTGCCTGCTGGATCTGGAGAAGAAGATTTTTTAAGAAATTTGCCTGAAATGCACTAAGTTCGAAATCGGGCTCCTATACTGAGCCCAAATATGAACCCAGGGGGCCGATTTGAACAAACCGGAATCAGATCCACCCTCCAATGTTGCATACCAAATATCAAAAGATTCTGCCTGCTGGATCTGGAGAAGAAGATTTTTTAATGTTTTTCCCATTGCCTACAGTGTTAAAAAGTGCTGACTCAGCACTTTTTCAAAGTCCTGAAACTGTACCCTATGATAAAACCGATGGCAATTTTTTTTTACCAATTCTTTCTGTTGGTCCTAAGTAAGCTTCACACCAAATAAAAATTCTCGGTGCCGTGCAGTTTTGGAGATATGGGCGTTTTAATTTTTTTCTATTTTTAGCTCCTGCGGTTCCCATGGGGCTATGGGAAAAAAAAATCAGCATAAATTAGGTACTTATGACCCAATAAGCCCTCACATAAAATTTGGTTCAAATCAGCCTCTTGGTTTGGAAAATAGAAATTTTGGGCGGGGCCAAAAATTTTGCCCCTCCCATAACGACGCCAAGTATAGCCCCACAAACTTCTCTTGAACAAATCTGAGTCTACACCTCAAAAGGAAGCTGCACACCAAATATCAAGTCTCTGCTACTGCTGGTTCATGAGAAGAAGATTTTTTAAGATTTCAACACACTTTTTGGGGTGTGGCCCTACCCACGTGAGGGGCAACTTGATTTGAACAAAATCAAATTGCGATGTCATAACAAACTATTATCTCAAATATCAATTAAATTGGTTCAGCGGTTTGGGAGGAGAAGACGCAAACACCATGTTCACGGACGACGGACGGCGGACGCCGGACGGTGAGTGATCACTATAGCTCTCCTGACTGAAAGTCAGGTGAGCTAAAAAGATTTTTAACCCTTTACCTAACATGAAAAGCAGACGACACTTGCAAAAATAATTCTTGAATAACTAATTTTTTTCATTTTTTGTCTCAAAAACATAGGTTATGACCCCTCATTGGAACGAGCTCATTCCAATGAGGGGTCATAACCTATGTTTTTGAGACAAAAAATGAAAAAATAATGAAAATTAATTGGCGATTTTTGATAATAGCGCTGGCCGGTTTTGGCTGTTACGTTGGGTAAAGGGTTAAAGAATATTCCTCATATTGAACTAAGTTATAATTCGGGCTCCCACAGCCCATATATGAACCCAGGGACTTAAATCTTTGCCCCCCCCCCCCCCACCCCCCCCCCCCCCCCCCCCCCCCCCCAAGGATGCTGCACACCAAATATCAAAACATTCCGACTGCTGGATCTGAAGAAGAAGATTTTTAAAGAAAATTCCTCATTTTGAACTAAGTTACAATTCAAGCTCCCACAGTGAGTCCAAATATGGACCTAGGGACATGGCATGAACAAACTTGAATCTCACCCCCCCCTAAGGATGCTGCATATCAAAATATCAAAACATTCCAACTGCTGGATCTGAAGAAGATTTTTAAAGAAACTTCCTCATTTTGAACTAAGTTATAATTCGGGCTACCATAGTGAGCCCAAATATGAACCCAGGGACTTGGCTTGAACAAACTTGAATCTCACCCCCCTAAGCATGGTGCATACCCAATATCAAAAGATTCTGCCTGCTGGATCTTGAGAAGAAGATTTTCAAAGAAATTTGCCTGAAGTGCACTAAGTTCAAATTCGAGCTTCTATAGTGAGCCCAAATATGAATATAGGGAGCCGATTTGAACAAACTTGAATCAGATCCACCCCACAATGTTGCATACCATATATCAAAAGATTCTGCCTGCTGAATCTGGAGAAGAAGATTTTCAAAGAAATTTGCCTGAAATGCACTAAGTTCGAATTCGAGCTTCTATACTGAGCCCAAATATTAACCCAGGGGGCCAATTTGAACAAACGGCAATCAGATCCACCCCACAATGTTGCATACCAAATATCAAAAGATTCTGCCTGCTGGATCTGGAAAAGAAGATTTTTTAAGAAATTTGCCTGAAATGCACTAAGTTCGAATTCAGGCTTCTATAGTGAGCCCAAATATGAATCCAGTGGGCCGATTTGAAAAAACTTGAATCAGATCCATCCCACAATGTTGCATACCAAATATCAAAAGATTCTGCCTGCTGGATCTGGAGAAGAAGATTTTTCAAGAAATTTGCCTGAAATGCACTATGTTCGAATTCGAGCTTCTATACTGAGCCCAAATATAAACCCAGGGGGCCAATTTGAACACACTTGAATCAGATCCACCCTACAATGTTGCATACCAAATATCAAAAGATTCTGCCTGCTGGATCTGGAGAAGAAGATTTTTTAAGAAATTTGCCTGAAATGCACTAAGTTCGAATTCGGGCTTCTATAGTGAGCCCAAATATGAATCCAGAGGGCCGATTTGAACAAACTTGAATCAGATCCATCCCACAATGTTGCATACCAAATATCAAAAATTCTACCTGCTGGATCTGGAGAAGAAGATTTTTTAAGAAATTTGCCTGAAATGCACTAAGTTCGAATTCGAGCTTCTATACTGAGCCAAAATATTAACCCAGGGGACTGATTTGAACAAACTTGAATCAGATCCACCCCACAATGTTGCATACCAAATATCAAAAGATTCTGCCTGCTGGTTCTGGAGAAGAAGATTCTTTAAGAAATTTGCCTGAAATGCACTATGTTCGAATTCGAGCTTCTATACTGAGCCCAAATATAAACCCAGGGGGCAAGAAATTTGCCTGAAATGCACTAAGTTCGAATTCAGGCTTCTATAGTGAGCCCAAATATGAATCCAGAGGGCCAATTTGAACAAACTTGAATCAGATCCACCCCACAATGTTGCATACCAAATATCAAAAGATTCTACCTGCTGGATCTGGAGAAGAAGATTTTTGAAGAAATTTGCCTGAAATGCACTAAGTTCGAATTCGAGCTTCTATACTGAGCTCAAATATAAACCCAGGGGGCCGATTTGAACAAACTTGAATCAGATCCACCCCACAATGTTGCATACCAAATATCAAAAGATTCTGCCTGCTGGATCTGGAGAAGAAGATTTTCAAAGAAATTTGCCTGAAATGCACTAAGTTCGAATTTGAGCTTCTATACTGAGCCCAAATATACACCCAGGGGACCGATTTGAACAAACTTGAATCAGATCCACCCCACAATGTTGCATACAAAATATCAAAAGATTCTGCCTGCTGGATCTGGAGAAGAAGATTTTTGAAGAAATTTGCCTGAAATGCACTAAGTTCGAATTCGGGCTTCTATAGTGAGCCCAAATATGAATCCAGAGGGCCGATTTGAACAAACTTGAATCAGATCCACCCCACAATGTTGCATACCAAATATCAAAAGATTCTACCTGCTGGATCTGGAGAAGAAGATTTTTGAAGAAATTTGCCTGAAATGCACCAAGTTCGAATTTGAGCTTCTATACTGAGCTCAAATATAAACCCAGGGGGCCGATTTGAACAAACATGAATCAGATCCACCCCACAATGTTGCATACCAAATATCAAAAGATTCTGCCTGCTGGATCTGGAGAAGAAGATTTTCAAAGAAATTTACCTGAAATGCACTAAGTTCGAATTTGAGCTTCTATACTGAGCCCAAATATACACCCAGGGGACCGATTTGAACAAACTTGAATCAGATCCACCCCACAATGTTGCATACAAAATATCAAAAGATTCTGCCTGCTGGATCTGGAGAAGAAGATTTTTGAAGAAATTTGCCTGAAATGCACTAAGTTCGAATTCGGGCTTCTATAGTGAGCCCAAATATGAATCCAGAGGGCCGATTTGAACAAACTTGAATCAGATCCACCCCACAATGTTGCATACCAAATATCAAAATATTCTACCTGCTGGATCTGGAGAAGAAGATTTTTGAAGAAATTTGCCTGAAATGGACCAAGTTCGAATTCAGGCTTCTATAGTGAGCCCAAATATGAATCCAGGGGGCCGATTTGAACAAACTGGAATCAGATCCACCCCATAATGTTGCATACCAAATATCAAAAGATTCTGCCTGCGGGTTCTGGAGAAGAAGATTTTTGAAGAAATTTGCCTGAAATGCACTAAGTTCGAATTCAGGCTTCTATTGTGAGCCCAAATATGAATCCAGGGGGCCGATTTGAACAAACTTGAATCAGATCCACCCCACAATGTTGTATACCAAATATCAAAAGATTCAGCCTGCTGGATCTGGAGAAGAAGATTTTTGAAGAAATTTGTCTGAAATGCACTATGTTCGAATTCGAGCTTCTATACTGAGCCCAAATATAAACCCAGGGGGCCAATTTGAACAAACTTGAATCAGATCCACCCCACAATGTTGCATACCAAATATCAAAAGATTCTGCCTGCTGGATCTGGAGAAGAAGATTTTTTAAGAAATTTGCCTGAAATGCACTAAGTTCGAATTCGGGCTTCTATAGTGAGCCCAAATATGAATCCAGAGGGCCGATTTGAACAAACTTGAATCAGATACACCCCATAATGATGCATACCAAATATCAAAAGATTCTACCTGCTGGATCTGGAGAAGAAGATTTTTTAAGAAATTTGCCTGAAATGCACTGAGTTCGAATTCGAGCTTCTATACTGAGCCCAAATATGAATCCAGGGGGCCGATTTGAACAAACTTGAATCAGAACCACCCCACAATGTCGCATACCAAATATCAAAAGATTCTGCCTGCTGGATCTGGAGAAGAAGATTTTTGAAGAAATTTTCCTGAAATGCACTGAGTTCGAATTCGAGCTTCTATACTGAGCCCAAATATAAACCCAGGGGGCAAGAAATTTGCCTGAAATGCACTAAGTTCGAATTCGGGCTTCTATAGTGAGCCCAAATATGAATCCAGAGGGCCGATTTGAACAAACTTGAATCAGATCCACCCCACAATGTTGCATACCAAATATCAAAAGATTCTACCTGCTGGATCTGGAGAAGAAGATTTTTGAAGAAATTTGCCTGAAATGCACAAAGTTCGAATTCGAGCTTCTATACTGAGCTCAAATATAAACCCAGGGGGCCGATTTGAACAAACTTGAATCAGATCCACCCAACAATGTTGCATACCAAATATCAAAAGATTCTGCCTGCTGGATCTGGAGAAGAAGATTTTCAAAGAAATTTGCCTGAAATGCACTAAGTTCGAATTTGAGCTTCTATACTGAGCCCAAATATACACCCAGGGGACCGATTTGAACAAACTTGAATCAGATCCCCCCCACAATGTTGCATACAAAATATCAAAAGATTCTGCCTGCTGGATCTGGAGAAGAAGATTTTTGAAGAAATTTGCCTGAAATGCACTAAGTTCGAATTCGGGCTTCTATAGTGAGCCCAAATATGAATCCAGAGGGCCAATTTGAACAAACTTGAATCAGATCCACCCCACAATGTTGCATACCAAATATCAAAAGATTCTACCTGCTGGATCTGGAGAAGAAGATTTTTGAAGAAATTTGCCTGAAATGCACTAAGTTCGAATTCGAGCTTCTATACTGAGCTCAAAGATAAACCCAGGGGGCCGATTTGAACAAACTTGAATCAGATCCACCCCACAATGTTGCATACCAAATATCAAAAGATTCTGCCTGCTGGATCTGGAGAAGAAGATTTTCAAAGAAATTTGCCTGAAATGCACTAAGTTCGAATTTGAGCTTCTATAGTGAGCCCAAATATACACCCAGGGGACCGATTTGAACAAACTTGAATCAGATCCACCCCACAATGTTGCATACAAAATATCAAAAGATTCTGCCTGCTGGATCTGGAGAAGAAGATTTTTGAAGAAATTTGCCTGAAATAGACCAAGTTCGAATTCAGGCTTCTATCGTGAGCCCAAATATGAATCCAGGGGGCCGATTTGAACAAACTTGAATCAGATCCACCCCACAATGTTGTATACCAAATATCAAAAGATTCAGCCTGCTGGATCTGGAGAAGAAGATTTTTGAAGAAATTTGCCTGAAATGCACTATGTTCGAATTCGAGCTTCTATACTGAGCCCAAATATAAACCCAGGGGGCCAATTTGAACAAACTTGAATCAGATCCACCCCACAATGTTGCATACCAAATATCAAAAGATTCTGCCTGCTGGATCTGGAGAAGAAGATTTTTTAAGAAATTTGCCTGAAATGCACTAAGTTCGAATTCGGGCTTCTATAGTGAGCCCAAATATGAATCCAGAGGGCCGATTTGAACAAACTTGAATCAGATCCACCCCATAATGTTGCATACCAAATATCAAAAGATTCTACCTGCTGGATCTGGAGAAGAAGATTTTTTAAGAAATTTGCCTGAAATGCACTAAGTTCGAATTCGAGCTTCTATAGTGAGCCCAAATATGAATCCAGGGGGCCGATTTGAACAAACTTGAATCAGAACCACCCCACAATGTCGCATACCAAATATCAAAAGATTCTGCCTGCTGGATCTGGAGAAGAAGATTTTTGAAGAAATTTTCCTGAAATGCACTAAGTTCAAATTCGAGCTTCTATACTGAGCCCAAATATACACCCAGGGGACCAATTTGAACTAACTTCAATCAGATCCACCCCACAATGTTGCATACCAAATATCAAAAGATTCTGCCTGCTGGATCTGGAGAAGATTTTTTAAGAAATTTGCCTGAAATGCATTAAGTTCGAATTCAGGCTTCTATAGTGAGCCCAAATATGAATCCAAGGGGCCGATTTGAACAAACTTGAATCAGATCCACCCCACATTTTGTATACCAAATATCAAAAGATTCTGCCTGTTGGATCTGGAGAAGAAGATTTTTGAAGAAATTTGCCTGAAATGCACTAAGTTCGAATTCGAGCTTCTATACTGAGCCCAAATATAAACCCAGGGGGCTGATTTGAACAAACTTGAATCAGATCCACCCCACAATGTTGCATGCCAAATATCAAAAGATTCTGCCTGCTCGATCCGGAGAAGAAGATTTTTTAAGAAATTTGCCTGTAATGCACTAAGTTCGAATTCGGGCTTTTATAGTGAGCCCAAAAATGAATCCAGGGAGCCGATTTGAACAAACTTGAATCAGATCCACCCCACAATGTTGCATACCAAATATCAAAAGATTCTGCCTGCTGGATCTGGAGAAGAAGATTTTTGAAGAAATTTGCCTGAAATGCACTAAGTTCGAAATCAGGCTCCTATACTGAGCCCAAATGAAAACCCAGGGGGCCGATTTGAACAAACTTGAATCAGATCCACCCTACAATGTTGCATACCAAATATCAAAAGATTCTGCCTTCTGGATCTGGAGAAGAAGATTTTTTAATCTTTTTCCCATTGCCTACAGTGTTAAAAAGTGCTGACTCAACACTTTTTCAAAGTCCTGAAAAAAGTACCTTGTGATCAAACCAATAGGGATTTTTTTTAACCATTCTATTCTTCTGGATAAAAGTAAGCTTTATACGAAATAAGAATTCTCTGTGCCGTGTAGTTTTGGAGATATGGCAGTTTTAAGGTTTTTCCTATTTTTAGCTCCCGAGGTTCCCACGGGACAATGAGAAAATTTTTTTTGCATCAATCAACTACTTATGACCCATTATCATCTCATATCAAATTTGGTTCAAATCGACCTGACGGTTCTGAAAGTTAAAAAATTTATAGTAATTTATATATTTTTTATACTTACCAATGACCCAGACTTAGCTGCTGGTGCTAACTCTAACAAAACCAGGGCCAAACACAAATTTTGCCCCCCAATCCCCAAAATTTGCATCCAAAACAAAAAGAAATCATGTCCTAAAGGACCTCCATACTATGCCTCTACTGCGTATGCGCAGTGACGCAGTCGTCCCGAAATTGGCGCCAATTATCATTCTTACTGGCAGTGCCTGGTCAGCGCTATGTACTCAGCGGGGAGGCAAGAGTTCCCAACTCCAGGGAGGGCCATCCCCGTCTGGGTCATTGGTAAGTATAAAAAATATATAAATTACTATAAATTTTTTAACATTTTTATACTGTACCAATGACCCAGACTTAGCTGAATAGTAAACAGGCTGGAGGGCCTAGGACATAGAGGAAAATCCAATAAGCTCAACTATATAGTAAAGAGGTAACCCCTTAAGGAGAAAAGGAGTATTAGGCTTTACATGTATCTTTCTTATTTAATATTAAATTAGAAAGATACACTACCCTTAATAATTGAGCACAATAACATTCATGTTCTCTATTAACATCCAGTATAACCCTTATACTAATTATTTTTAAAGCAAGCCAATAAATAAAGTAGTCCAGAGAATTGAGACTCTTTATAATCATTTAAAAGTGTCCGAGTATTGTATATTAAAGCCCGTTTGACACTTGACATATACAAATGCTTCACACCGAGCTACACTTTAAAAATAAGACATGAATGAATTTAAACATTAATATTACACTTTAAAACCATCCCGGAAGCGACTCAGAAATACTGACTTGGAGGAGGCATTCCCTTGCTTTTCACTATAAAGCAGGTGACCTAAGGGAACACCCGCCCCCCCCCTTCCCCTTGCCCTGGGTCAAATAGCCCAGAGCGAAGAGGGCAGCCGGACGGAGTCACTGCCGGAACAGAAAGCCTGCATAACTATAGTTGCAACTGTTTAGTGGACGACATTCTGAGCAACAGATAACGGACCTAAACAATGCAGGTCTCCAGAAATGGACTCAATATTTCTGAGATAAAAATTCGTAAATGTGGATGGCTGAGACCAATAAGCAGCCTTCATTAAATCTGTAATAGCAACACTATTAGCATAAGCCCAGGAAGTAGAAAGAGCTCTTACTTCATGAGCAGAAATCTTAAGCACAGACTGCTGAGAAGAAGATAAATCTTCATAAGCAGTACGGATAGTTAACTGAATCCATCTAGCAATAGAATGGACTGAAATGTCCTTTCTATTAGGCATCAAAGACAGAAAGAAACGTTTCCGTCCCTTTCTGATAAACTGAGATCTCTGTTTATAGATACGTAGTGCTCTAACAGGACAGAGTAAAGGCCTACGCCCGTCTGAAGACGGAAGAGCCTTAATAACAATAGGTTCCGGATATTTATTAGGAGCCTGATTCTTAGCTAAAAAACCCACATTAGTAGTGAAGGTGATAGTGTTCCCAACACTACGATAATGAGAATCATCCACCGATAGTGCATGAAGCTCACTGACTCTTCTGGCAGAAGAGAAAGCTAAGAGAAAAGCTGTCTTATAAGATAAGAATTTGAAATCTACTGTCCCAAGAGGTTCAAATGGCTTTTCCTTCAATTTAAGGAGAACCCAAGCTAAATTCCACTTAGGAATTAATCTAAGAGTTCTGGGTCTATTTATCGAAAAGTTTCTAACCAACTTCGATAAAGAGACATTAGATCCAATTTGTAAACTATCATGATGTGCAAAGGTATCAGATAACATAGATCTATAACCCTTTATAGTAACAGGCTGCAGTTTGATTTTGTCAAACAAGTATACTAGAAAGTTTGCAATGTCTGGTATAGAGGGATCAAATATATCTACAGAATGATCCCTACACCAACGACGAAAAACCTTCCACTTAGCCGCATAGTTTAGCGAAGAGGAGGTCCTCCTACAGTTAGAAATCGCGTCCACTGCTCGTCCTGTAAAGTGCTTGCCATGCAAGAAGGACCGCACAACGGAAAAACGTGAAGGTTGAGACCTTGCAGGTTGTGATGGAGTTGGCGCGATTTCCCCTGCGAAAGAAGATCCTCTCGTGGAGGAAGCTTCCGCGGTAGGTCCCACAACAGACACCTGAGTAGATTTATCCACGGTCTCTGTGGCGACAGAGATGCTACCAACAGAATCTTGCATTGAGATTGTTTTATCTTTAGCAATACTTGTTGAATTAACGGCGCTGGAGGATACGCATATCCTATCATTCCGTCCCAAGGGATCGACAGAGCGTCTACTGCAAATGCTCTTGGATCCGGACACGGAGACATATACGTCTGCAACTGATTGTTGAGATGTGTCGCAAATAAGTCTATCATTGGCCGTTCCCATTGGTAGCAAATCTGATTGAATAGTTGTTTGTTGAGAGTCCACTCCGACGGCAACAAGCGACCCTTTCGTGAAAGGGAGTCTGCTAGCACATTCAGACGACCCGGTATGTGACGGACCGAAAGAAGAACGTGATGTTCTAACGCAAACAGAAGGATTCTTTCCGTTAGATTGAACAACGGAACTGAATGAGTGCCTCCCTGATTCCGTATATATGCCACTACTGTCGTATTGTCGGATAGGATTTGGACATGAGCATCGTGAATAATGTCCATCCAGTGACGTAACGCAAGCCAAATTGACATCATTTCCTTGATGTTTATGTGCTTGCACAGGAATTGCGGATCCCAAAGACCCTGGCATCTCGAATCCATTGGGATTAATGATGCACCCCAACCTGTTTGACTGGCATCCGTCATAACGGTAAAACTCGGATCCGGCAACTGCAGCGGAACTCCTGGAGTTAACCACTGAATGTTTGCCCAAGTCTGAATCTCTTGTTTCACTTGATCTGACAAGAGAACGTCTACATCGAGCGAATGAATTTTCACACTCCAATTCTGAGTCAGGAAAATTTGAAGAGGACGTGTGCGTAGCCGCCCCCATCGGAATGAGATCCGCGGCGGCTCCGCACAGACCTATCAGTCTCATAAATTCTCTCGCCGTGACTTTGTCTGCGTGCAGACAATAGCGAGCGTAACAACTGACTAATTTCGCTCTGGTTAACGGCAGACGAACGAGATTGTCTGCGTCTCGAAGCTCATTCCCAGATGAGTGAATGACTTGGACGGCACCAGATCCGACTTCTCCTCGTTTACTATAAAACCGAGACGTCGGAGCAATAGAAGAAGATTCTGAACATCGTTCTGAAGCGTTAACTCGTTGCCGTACCTCTGAAGAATGTCGTCCAGGTAGACCGACGTTACCGCAGACGAATGAGCTCGGAAGTAGATCATTACCGAGTTCATTACCCGAGTGAAAGCCCAGGGTGCTAGATTCAATCCGAAGCACATCGCCCGGAATTGATACACCACTCCCAGGACTGCAAAGCGTAGATACTTTCGGAATGTCGGATGTACCATGACGTGAAAGTACGCATCTTTGAGATCTATGCTCGTTGCATAATCGTTCACCCGAATACTCGCTCTGACCGATCGAATCGTCTCCATATAAAACTTCGGAGCGACGATCAGCTTGTTTATCCAGCTCAAATCTATGACTGGACGGAACGAGCCGTCTGGTTTCGGAACCAGAAACAGATGGCTGTAGAATCCCAGAGATTCCTGGTTTTCTACAACCTCTACCGCGTTCTTCATTAAAAGAGACTGCACCTCTGATAACAGAGCGTCTCTTTTCTGTGGATTTGACGGATTTGACGGAAGATGAGTCCACTTTGGACTTCGAGTTAATGGAGGCTTTCGTTTGAAGGATATCTTTAGACCTTCCGAAGTCACTCCTCTCACCCAAGGGTCGTCCGCCCACTCTTGTGAAAAACTCGACAACCTTCCGCCAACTGGAACGCGATAGAGGTTTAAGCCATCACCTCCTGGACCTGCGAGGCCTGCAGTAGAAGAAACCACGTCTTCCACGACCCGCACCTCGCCTCGTCGACCTCGGGGCGTCCGACCGATTGTCCCGGCCTGAAGGACGTCCCGAACGAGAGTCGCTATCCTGACGGTCTCTCGAATAAGACCAAGAGGACGCATCGGAACCTCTATAGGAACCTCTCTTGGGCGCATTAGACCCAGAAGTGCCTGTCTTATTCGTGTCTGCTGTATCCGACTTTTTAGGAGCCGATCTGAACAACAGAGAATCATTAGCTTTCTTTTTAATTTTATCATAAATAGCGGAAAGCTTGCCGTCAAAGAGAAGTTCTCCTGAGACCGAAGCGACTCTAAGAGAGTTCTTCACCTTAGAATCCACTAGTGTGGATGTAGCTAGGGCTGCGTCACGTCTAACCAACTCCAGATTTGCCACTGAAAGGGCGGAGTTACACGTGGAATAAGCTACTGCCCTTGAAAGAAGTCTTAAAGAGGATTGTATATCCTGAAACTCTTCCCCTTGAAGGCGCAGTGATAACGCCTTAGTAAGGTGATCTGCGTAAGATAAGGCATCTAAATTGGCTCTGTTAGACGCAATAGCTGTTTCCAACACCGCGGTTGGAATAGAAGCTGACGACGGTAATGATAGCTCTAAGTCTTCCGCCTCGTCGTCCATACGCAGAGGAACTCTCGGTATACCCTGTCCTGCCGTATCGAATTTATTCCTTGCATTAATGAAAGGCAGGTTGAGAGTATTAGCGGACAAGAAACCTGCTTTCCCCGTCCTGGAAGCAAGTTTAAATATAGCGTCGTTCAATAATTCAAATGTTCTAGCAACATTATTGGACTGCGACGGAAACTCGGGAGCGATGTCCCTGAACCGCTCAAAAAATTCAGAGTCCAATGACGCTATAATTCTCTTGTCCGGAAGCGCAGCAGTCTGGCCCGACGGAACAACTTGAGGGAGAAAGTGCCGGATGAAGTCCATGGCAGCTTTATGTTGTTCCGAAAGGGATAGCTCCAAGTCATCCGTATCCCTTTCACCATCCGGTCGGACCTCACGATGTTCCCGGTCGTCCGCCCCCGATGCTTCGGCGGAGCGTACCGACCCAGCGCCGTCGGATAATTCTCGATCCGACACCGTTTCTGTCGGCTGCTGGGATGCTGCGATAAGCTGTGCTATCTGCACAAGAATGTCCGGCGTCGAGACCTGCGGAGGTGCAGTCTTTCGCTGCTTCGCCGAGGGCAGCTCCGCATCAGATGGCTCCCGCATACTTTTCCTATGCGAACGTCCGGAGTCCATCGGTCTCGAATCCCTGGCTGCCGGATGGTGTGACCTGGTCGCCGAAGAATCCTTCATCGGCGAAGCTGGTAATATATCGGCGGTCACGCAGCCAAGGTGCGGTCGTGTGCGCTGACGAGAAGAGGAAGCCTTAACAGTCTCTGCGGACTGCTTATACAACGGAGCGTCCCGAGCGACGGACGTATGCTCCGCTAAAGACACATTTTGTACCACAACATCTGGTCCCAGATGTTGTTGTACGAGAGAGGGACCTCTCTCGCTCGCGGCCCGGCTGGACCTGGACGAGCTAGGAACCGGACTAAAAGGCTTCCTCCGTTCTCGCTTACTATCCGCCGTCACTGGGTGTGCATCTATTATGTTTATAGTGCTCGCATCACCCAAAATTTCCTCTTGGACCGCATCGGACGAACCCGGCTGCCGAACCATTCGGTGAATGGACGCTACACCGGGCGAGCTAGCGGACGACATTTGTCTAATCTCCATGAGCACTTTTGCCGCTAGCTCTGAATTCATTTGTGACGACGGACGCACACTTGAAGAAGATAACATGGAAACATCACCCTGTTCTGGTTCCTCTGAAATAGAAACTGAGAGAGTAGAGTGACCTTGTGGAGAAAGAGCCGGCATCGCTCTTTCTCCAGAAACAACATATCGTGACACACGTTTCCAATGTTTCTCATCCCAATGTTCACATATAGGACAGGGATTAATGCGAGAACACTGACTACAATTAATACAATGATCATGAAAGTCAGAGGAAGATTTCTTCCTATTACAATTTGAACAACGTTCCTTCATTGTGAAAGAACAACAATAAGTCCTAGTTACTCGCAAAAACCCCTGACACAAAGATACATAATAACATGATCCATTAATAAATGAAAAAACAATTGCAAAACAAAATAATTTTGAAAAAATATTTTTTCAGAGAAGCCCAAGTTGCTGAAAAGTAACGTTGAGCCCCGATGGATCCGATGGCAAAGTGTGGTCAAAAATTTTAAATTTATATAAAATAATTAATGAGACACTTTCGGATAATATAAATGTATCTTATAATGAGATAAACTACCACAAAGGCAAACAGCCCCCCTCAAAAAAGGCTGTTGCCAATGAAAACAAACAGTGTAAACACACTAGAAAACATGACTCCAGGCACTGAAAAAACTGGCCCGGAATCAGTCATCAATTACACTCTATCTGATGCAAAACAGAGACTCCCAGGGGAGAATCTGTAGAACATCCGATGGAAGATGCAGAACACAAACGTTATACACCCATGGGTGAAAACGTAACTATGGGGAAAATAACAGAAAACATTCTGTAACCAAGCAACTCTCCCAGGAAATTTTAGAAATGAAATTTCTCAAAAATATGCCAAAAGCATGGGAGAATTGCCAGGGGGGACTTTAGAAGGCTAGGGGAGAGGAAACACTGAATAAGCAGTGCAACAATTAGCAAGAATGACAACAAGAGGCCCATGCCTCGAAAATAGGCAACTTAACATAATTTCATCAAAAAATTTTAAGTACAGCCCTGATTATTTTTTGCCACTTCTTTTTCCTCTCCTCCTTCTATCCTCCTTAGAATCACATTTTCTCCAAAAATTACGTGTCTGGCATCCTTTAAACTGAGATTTACAAGCACAATGATCAGTGAGATGTTGACTGATGAAGGGCCAAACAGAGAATGATAATTGGCGCCAATTTCGGGACGACTGCGTCACTGCGCATGCGCAGTAGAGGCGTAGTATGGAGGTCCTTTAGGACATGATTTCTTTTTGTTTTGGATGCAAATTTTGGGGATTGGGGGGCAAAATTTGTGTTTGGCCCTGGTTTTGTTAGAGTTAGCACCAGCAGCTAAGTCTGGGTCATTGGTACAGTATAAAAATATAGAAATTTTAGGCGTGGCCAAAATTTTTGTCCCTATCATAATGAAGGCAAATAATGCCCGAAAAACTTCTCTTGAACAAACTTGATTCTAAACCTCAAAAGGACTCTGTATACCACATATCAAGTCTCTGCTACTGGTGGTTCATTAGAAGAAGATTTTCAAAAAATAAGGCCATTTTTTCCCCACACCTCTGCTCAATATGAGCCGAAACCTATTTTGGATAAAAATCAAAATGCCCCTATATAACCAATACTTACATGAAATTTAATTAAAATGTGGCCAGTGGTTTAGGAGAAAGAGGCTGCTCAAACACCACCTTCAAGCAGGATGACGGATGACGGACGAAGAGTGATAAGAAAAGCTCACCCTGACTTTCAGTCAGGTGAGCTAAAAACTTGCTATTGGCATTGTCGGTCCCGTGCAAAATGTGATTGTTCATATAATTCGAATGTAAAGTAAGTACCTCTCAGTTATTTCCAAAGGAAATACCAGTTTGACTCGAATGTGTGTCGTCTATTATGGGGAATAAATGTAAGCCGAACTGAAGACTCAACTTTCCAAACGAATTCAGGAGTTACAAATTTTCCAGACTTCCATTTTGGTTTTGCTGTCACAGGCACACTCATCAAAATCCCCCCCCCCCCCCCTGTTGTAAATAAATCCAGATGTAGGCTAGTCATTAGGGTCTATGGTACAGGAAAATCGTTTGGCTCTACAGTAAAACTTGTTTGAAAGACCAGTCATGAAAGACTACCTGAGACCGCTGTGAGAATATACTGTTTGGTTGTTTCACTCTGTAATGGACCTGTCATGAGACAGATTAGTAGACCTACACATATCGTACATAAAACTATAGGTGTCTCGGTTGACAAGGATGCAAATTGTAAGCATTTCAAGGAATTCACCCAATACAGCAAGCCATTGCCAAGATTATGTAACCTTTTATACATTAGAAATGCACCCAAACGACATGAGGGTTAAACTGATAACATTTGCATTTCTGAGAAACTAATTCATATTCTTCACAGCTTTATACAACAATTTTGAAGAACAAAGGTCTGATGTGATGGCTCAATACATCAAACTTTTTAAGCTAGAAAAGAAATCAAATACTTACCTGCATGTAACATTGCACCTAGGTGGCTTTGTCGTCTTCTCCTTCCCACAAGGGACACTTATGTAAGTAGACTTACAAAAACAAAGAATTTCAACAGAAAGTGGACAAGGATAACATGGACCTGAAAATATATGTGATTTGTTAATTTAAGTCTTTAAATTTGATACTGCGTCTTTAATTCCCAGCATCATAAGTGTTCATAAGTGTAAATTTCATTGATTATTACCTAAATCAATATGTAGTGCAAACCAATACAGTAAAGACCTGTTAACTGAATAGCCATTTTGCCAATAATGAAAGTGTCAATGACACTGTAGCTCAACTTGTGTTAGACATGTACATATATTGTATGTGACACAGCAATGACACACATCTAGGCAATGACCTGATAACAAAGGTACATGTAAAGTGTTGTAAAGGTCTGTATATAAATACTGACCATAGACTGTAGCAAATCTACAGGTAAAATATGACTAAACTAAGTTCTAAGAACGTTGGCAGTGGCAACATTTTTTGACGGAAATTGAAGAAAATCGATAGCTCCCATCTAGAGGTCTCCACAAACAAGCACACCGGGTTTCAAAGCAATCCAATCATAAATGTGGCCTGTAGGGTGTGCCAAAGGAAAATATTGAGGTCTAACTAAACTAAGTTCTAAGAACATTGGCCGTGGCAACATTGTTTGACGGAAATGGAAGAAAATCGATAGCTCCCATCTAGAGGTCACCCCAAACAAGCATGCCAGGTTTCAAAGCAACCTGATCATAAATATATGCCCTGTAGGGTGTGCCAAAGGGAAATATTGAGGTCTTCTGACTAAACTAAGTTCTAAGAACATTGGCCGCGGCAACATTTTTTGACGGAAATGGAATATGAAAGTGTCAATGACACTGTAGCTCAACTTGTCAAGACATGTACATGTATAGTATGTAACACAGCAATGACAAACATCTAGGTAATGACCTGATAACAAAGGTACATATAAAGTATTGTAATGGTCTGTACATAAATACTGGCCATAGCCTGTAGTAACAAATGTATGGGTAAAGTATTGTAAAGGTGGGTGACAGTCAGATGCTAAACTAGAAAAGAAATCTTTGAGTCCCAGAGTGGGTCTGACTGAACCCCAAAATATTTGTTCTCATAGCACAGTGATAACAAAGGCACCCAAAAACACACTCATTCCT
Source organism: Pictodentalium vernedei (assembly GCA_031216915.1). Classification (NCBI taxonomy): domain Eukaryota; kingdom Metazoa; phylum Mollusca; class Scaphopoda; order Dentaliida; family Dentaliidae; genus Pictodentalium; species Pictodentalium vernedei. The sequence continues at coordinate 221,847,234 of CM062297.1, forward strand.
GTCCCCAAGGTGAAAACAAAGGTACCCAAGAAGTTTCGTGAAGATCAGTTCATAAATACGAGCCGTATAGAAGTTGTGACAAAAAAAAGATTGGACCTAATTTCGGTACAAAATGGCCACTGGCAGCCATCTTGAATTTTGGACCGCACTCAGAAACACTCATTCTCGTCCCAAGGTGATAACAAAGGTACCCAAGAAGTTTCGTGAAGATCGGTTGATAAATACAGCCTCTAGCCCGAGCCGTATTGACATGTACACTTACAGTGTATAAGTAGCACTAAATAAATCAAAATTCATCTAATTTGCATAATTTCTGCCGAGAAAAAAACCCGTACTATATGTGATGTATTCCATGTTACTAAACATTCATACAAAAATTTATTCAAATCAGAACTTTCATACAGAAGTTCTGCACAAAAGACTGATTGCACTAATTTTGGTACAAACTGGCTGCTGGTGGCCATCTTGAATTTCGGACCACACCCCAAAACACTCATTCTCATCCCACAGTGATAACAAAGGTACCCAAGAAGTTTTGTAAAGATCGGTTCATAAAAACGACCTCTAGCCTGAGCCGTATAGAAGTTGTGTACAAAAAACTGATTAGACCTAATTTCGGTACAAAATGGCCAGTGGCAGCCATCTTGAATTTCGGACCGCACTCAGAAACACTCGTTCTCGTCCCAAGGTGATAACAGAGTTACCCAAGAAGTTTCGTGAAGATCGGTTGATAAATACTGCCTCTAGCCCGAGCCGTATTGACATGTGTACTTACTGTGTGAAAGTAGCACTGAAAAAATCTAAGTTCATCTAATTTGCATAATTTCTGCATGAGAAAAAAACCCGTATTATATGTGATGTATCCCATGGTACTAAACATTCATACAAAAAATTATTCAAATCAGAGCTTTCATGTGGACGTTCTGCGCAAAAATCTGATTGCCCCTAATTTTGAACAGCAGCCATCTTGAATTTCAGACCGGACCCCAAAACACTCGTTCTCGTCCCACGGTGATAACAAAGGTACCCAAGAAGTTTCGTAAAGATCGTTTCATAAATGCGGCCTCTAGCCCGAGCCGTATTGGCATTTGCACTGACAGTGCTGAAAGTTACGCTAAATAAATCAAAGTTAGTCTAATTTTCATAATTTAAGCAAGAGAAAAAAATACGTATGATATGTGATGTATCTCATGGTACTAAACATTCATACAAAAAATTATTCAAATCAGAGCTTTCATATGGAAGTTCTGAACACAAAACAGATTTCTGCATTGTCGGTACAAAATGGCGGCTGGCAGCCATCTTGAATTTCAGACCGCACCCAAAAACACTCGTTCTCGTCCCACAGTCATAACAAAGGTACCCAATAAGTTTCGTAAAGATCGGTTCATAAATACGGCCTCTAGCCCAAGCCGTATCCAATTGTTGACACACGAACAGACGGACAGACGGACGATGGGCCTGACAAAAGCTCAAATTTGGCTTCGCCAAAGTTGAGCTAAAAATCGATAGCTCCCATCTAGAGGTCACCCCAAACAAGCATACCAGGCTTCAAAGCAATCCAATCATAAATGTGCCCTGTAGGGTGTGCCAAAGGGAAATATTGTGGACTGACTAAACTAAGTTCTAAGAACATTGGCAGTGGCAACATTTTTTGACGGAAATTGAAGAAAATTGATAGCTCCCATCTAGAGGTCACCCTAAACAAGCATACCAGGTTTCAAAGCAATCCAATCATAAATGTGTCCTGTAGGGTGTGCCAAAGGGAAATATTGTGGTTTGACTAAACTAAGTTCCAAGAATGTTGGCCGCGACAACATTTTTTGATGGAAATTGAAGAAAATCGATAGCTCCCATCTAGAGGTCACCCCAAACAAGCATGTCAGGTTTCAAAGCAATCTGATCATAAAGGTGCCCTCTATGGTGTGCCAAAGGGAAATATTGAGGTCTTCTGACTAAACTAAGTTCTAAGAACGTTGGCCGTGGCAACATTTTTTGATGGAAATTGAAGATAATCGATAGCTCCCATCTAGAGGTCTCCCCAAACAAGCATACCAGGTTTCAAAGCAATCCGATCATAAATGTGCCCTGTAGGGTGTGCCAAAGGGAGATATTGAGGTCTGACTAAACTAAGTTCTAAGAACGTTGGCCGTGGCAACATTTTTTGATGGAAATTGAAGAAAATCGATAACTCCCATCTAGAGGTCATCCTAAACAAGCATACCAGGTTTCAAAGCAATCCAATCATAAATGGGCCCTGTAGGGTGTGCCAAAGGGAAATATTGTGGTCTGACTAAACTAAGTTCTAAGAACGTTGGCCGCGGCAACATTTTTAGACGGAAATTGAAGAAAATCGATAGCTCCCATCTAGAGGTCACCCCAAACAAGAACACCAAGTTTCAAAGTGATCCTATCATAAATGCGACCTGTGAGGTGTGCCAAAGGAAATTGTGGACATACGTACTAATGTACTAACGTACATACGTACGCCGACGGATGAGAAGTGATGGCAATAGCTCAGCTTGACTTTGTCAAGTTGAGCTAAAAATTATTCATTTAGGCCTAAAAAAGTTAAAAATCTGTTTCTTAGGCCCTCTCGCATGATCCTTTTGTCTGCCGCATGCTCTCTTTTTATAACCAATGCAAACTTAAAAAAATAAAAATTAAATGGTTTATGTCTGATATTTTACCCAAGTCAATAAAGTTGATAAATTTGTCCCTAGAGTGCAACAAGGCTTTGCAATGCTTCAGCATTACAAAGCCTTCTTGCACTCAAGGGACGAAAGACACCACCACCCATGCTATTCTGTTGATTATGAGGCCTAAACATAAAACAAACCAAGCACATGAACTTTTGATGGCAAAGAAATAATTACAAAATAAAATTAAAAAAAAAACGTCCACCCCTATGCAATTTCACAAAAAATGGCCTGAGAAACAGATCTACTTTGTGGGGCCTTAACAAGAGTATTCAGATAACAGAGATTTCGACACATTCCCATATTCTAGAGATAAATGAGCATTTATCTTAGCACAGCTTTTTTGAAAGAGCTCATGGAAACAAGATACGATAGATTAAACAGCTTTATTAGATGTACTGAGGCCAAATAGTTTATAAACAGGAGGAATTCAGTGATTGTCAGGGCAGTTTCCAAACGTATTACACAATTTTTTATTTAATTAACTGGTCGAGTGCTAGAAGCCACTATCAGGGCTTTCAAAAACTAGAGTGATGAGCCCGACTGTCCCAGAAATGACAATGCTTAGACATAAAATATTATTTTTTATTAACCGTTTACCCAACAAATCTGCCATATCTGCATTCGTGATATACAAAAATTGCTATTCAAATTTTATTTTGTCATTTTTCTACCCCAAAACATACCTCATGACCTATTAATGGAACAAGCTGCTGAGCTTGTTTCAATAAGGACTCATAAGCAATGGCTAGAAGTAGATGAAAGTGTCGATGACACTGTAGCTTAACCTGACTGTGTGTTGTGTTTGATGAAAAGAATAATAATGTTCAATGTTTATGAAAGGATTATGAAATAAGACAAGAATTGTGATAATTGGTTATATGTTAATTTCAGTTCCCTGCATGCTATGTTTTCAATAAAAATAATTTGAGGTGTAGACTGTACTAAAGAATTGAGGGGTGCATTAATGTGGCCCTCACAGTTAATGTATGTGGCCCTCACAGTTAATGTATGTCAACCAAAGTTACCAAGTTACAGTGAAATTATTCCAAAACGAGTCATCCTATCAAGTTACAATGAAATCCCTTCATAAATACGGCCTGTAGACTGTGCTAAATTTGGGCCTCGGGCCTGTGTAGCGATCACGGTTGACAGATCGCAACCAAAAAGGGACGTCCTCATCTGGGCATCATACAGAGTCATCCTAGCAAGTTAAAATGAAATCCCTCCATATTAAATATGACCTGTAGATTGTGCTAAAAGTTTTGGGTTTCGGGCTTGGGCAGCCATCACGGTTGACAGATCAAGACCAAAAGGGGACATTCTCATCTAGACATTATACAGAGTCATCCTACCAAGTTATCATTAAATCCCTTCATAAATACAACCTGTAGACTGTGCTAAAGGTTTTCAGGTTTTGGGCTTGGGCAGCCATCATGGTTCACCGACCGCAACCAAAAGGGGATGTCTTCATCTAGACATTATACTGAGTCATCCTACCAAATTACAATGAAATCCCCTCATAAATATGACCTGTAGTCTGTTTGGGGGTTTTGGGCTCGGGCAGCCATCATGGCTGAATGATCGCGACCAAAAGGGGACGTTCTCATCTAGATATTATCTGGAGTCATCCTACCAAATTACGATGAAATCCCTTCATAAATATGACCTGTAGACTGTGCTAAAGGTTTTCGGGCTTCGGGCCCCTGTAGCCGTCACAGCTGACCAATCGCAACCAAAAAGGGGACGTTCTCATCTAGACATTATATGGAGTCATCCTACCAAGTTACAATGAAATCCCTACATATTAAATATGATCTGTAGACTGTGCTAAAAGTTTTTGGGTTTTGGGCTTGGGAAGCCGTCACGGTTGACAGATCATGACCAAAATGGGACATTCTCATCTAGATATTATACAGAGTCATCCTACCAAGTTATCATGAAATCCCTTCATAAATACAACCTGTAGACTGTGCTAAAGGTTTTTGGGCTCGGTAGCCATCACATTTGACCGATTGCGACCAGAAGTGGGCGTTCTCATCTAGACATGACCTCAAACCTGCATGTGAAATTTTGTGACGATCGGACAAGAACTACGGGGTGTAGCCTGTGCTAAAGGAAAATGTGAACAGACTGACAGACTCACAGACCTCTGCACGTGTGATACCAATAGCTTATCTTGACTTTGTCAACTTAAGCTAAAAATGATAAATTTAAAGTAATTTGTATATTTTTTATACTTACCAATGGCCCAGACCAGCTGGTGCAAACTCAGTATTATCAAGGGCCAAACACAAATTTTGAAGCCTCCAATCCCCAAAATTTGAATATCATACCAAAAATTAAAAGTCCTATCTGGCCCTCCATACCTTTACTACTTGCGCATGTGCAGTATTCAGGATGAGACTGGAATTGGCACCAACATCATTCTTTGCAGACGAGCCTACTAAAGAGATAACTTAGCAGGGAGGTATGAGTGTACACTCATGGGAGGGCCATCCCCATCTGGGCCATTGGTAAGTATAAAAATATACAAATTACTTTAAATTTATATTTTTATACTACAACCAATGGCCCAGACTAGCTGAATCGTAAAAAGGCAGAGGGCCTAGGACTTAAGAATTAGCGGACCAAATACAGCTCCTAAGCCTGCATTCCAAGGTGAAAAGGAGATTAAATTTTTCAAGGAATTACATGTATGTCTCTCTATACAATAATAGGGAAGACATATCATCAATAAGGAGCCATATCCAAGTAATTCTGTAATCTTTGCATGAATGATTATGCTAATTGGGTGTAACAAGTCCCCAATTTTAAGGCCAGTCTGAACTGAGCCACTTAAACCAGGATGACGTATTCGAGAGTGAGAGACTAACCCCCACAAACACACGTCATATATATATAATAAACAAGCTGTATCTAGGATCAGTAATAATCTACAGACAAAAACAGCTTCACTCATAGTTACACACTTATTATCAAGCCAAAAGAGATGAAGAAAAATCACCCCCCCACCCCCACCTTTTTTTTTTGAAGGAATATTCTTCAAAACAAAGAGGGAAACACTCTGGAATCATTGTAAAGTGGTACCAAATAATCAATATATAATCGCCCAACAGGCACCCAGTTATTAATTATTGGTGCTTAACAGCACCTCAGTACATAAGGCTATCGTGGCGATCCCGGTTATTAAAAGTGCAAGCTTCTAATGTATGCCGGAGTCGGAATACGTAGATAGGTCGAAAATCAGTGAAATAACGTGTACAACCTTATACTTGTCCAATTGAATCCCAAGGGAAAGTATCTGTCAGAGCAAACACACTTCTGAGGCAACCAACAGGCGACCCTGTTCGGGTGTACAATTAATTCTAATAATGAAACTCAAATTGAACCGTAAGAATAAACGAGAATGTGAATTCTCCTGTGTACCGTCTCTAGTAGAAACCTGGATTCAGAACATGGAACGTGCTATGATTAACAGACCCGTCATGAACCGGGACCCAAATAATTCATTGTTCCCTAGGCCCGTAACAACCAATGACTGTTCGGAGAAAGAATATACTACTCCGAATAATGAAGCCAAAAATTGAGAATGTATGCATAGAGGGCCTATTGGCAATTCCATAACTGATACAAATAGCCCCAAAATTCTCATAAGCTCTATAAAGCAGAGCAAGAATTTTATAAAATCTATTCAATAAAACGACTGCGTAATAAATATACATATTATGCATGCGGGCAACAGAATCCTGCATGTACTCGTCTGAATACAGCCTGTATCCACCGAATGGCCATGTGATACAAATGTAACCAGGAAGCGGAATGAATAATACAATGTTAATGCAGTTAAACTGAGTTATATATTCATACGTCATAAGAAAAGGGGCAGACCGCTCTGAACAAAACTTCTCAGAGAAGTCTAATTGCCACATTTGGAGGATGTCGCACAGATAACCGACATGTCAGCCACACAGGTACATGAAGGCAAGCAATTTATTGTTCAGGAATCATATGCTCATATATGACTTATAAACGAACCACCACAGGAAACAATCAAACTAAATAGTGGATGTGCCCATGAGGTCGCCATCAGAACAAAACCCAGCCGCCAATCGAGGAGCCATGAAAGGCATGCATATACTTGAATGCATATGAGGCTTATGGGAAGAAAACAACATCCTGCCCTGTAATCACCTCTTAACATATTGGTGGGGCAGGGGGGTGGGGGCGATGAATAATTCCTATCGAACCCCCCTCGCCCATATTACTTAATCGCTAGATAAGTAAGGCCGGCGCAGTAGAATTAAGGCTATACTGCTGCTGTTATTCTCAATAAGAGTAATACAGCTAAAAGCTTATAGTCAAAGCAATCATAATAACAGTAACCCTGCGCTACTCGTAACACTTTTGTGTCAGTTATCAATAGTATAGGAACCGCAGGGCTCCCTCATGTTTGACCAACTCCATAATGCCACTAAGGACGGAGGAGGACGTGATGACCAAATAATACACCATATAGACATAATATCCAATCCCTAGAGTGGAAATATAATCTACAACCATAGATTGGATAGAAATGAAGAGGGAGACGAAAACAAAGTTCCGACACCCGATCATAAACATCTAGATGAACTCCTTACGTTCAATCTGATATCAGGAAATATATTCCTGAGAAGGAGTTTAGTATAGGCATTTGAAGAAACGCTCATAAATCACACTAGGTTAATATGGCGTTATCAATAGGGCTTATCGCCTCAGATAACTAATACCAAACCATACCGGTAGGAAGAGAATAACCTCCTCAAACCAAACGGTATCATGTCCGATAGAACAATGAACTCAGCCTAGCTGAAGCAGCTTAAGGTCTTCCTATCCATGAAGACAATTAAAAGGCTGATAACTGTGGTCTTAGAAGCTAACTGAGGAGACTTACAATGCCAGCCGTAGCTTAGAAGTCTTCATCTCCATGAAGACATATATTTCTGTGTAAGTTGCGACCTTGAAAGCTCACTGAATGGAGACTTACAACTATCATCGTGCAAGGTAGGGAAGAGCCGCTATTATTAACAGCTGTAATTCCCAAAGAGACAGCAGTCTCAAGAGATAAGCTATTTCAGTTATGTTATTGAATAATTACTGAAAAACACCGCTCATGATTCTAGCTGGGCTACTATGGTGTAAACAATAAGAGTCAAGTCTGTGACACCTTGGAAAACAAACCAAAAAGCATTCTTTCCTTTAGCGGTTTTATTCCCAAAAGACAGTGGTCTGAGCCTAGCTAAAGGAGTTTAGAAGTCTTCATCTCCGTGAAGACAGATATCTGTGTCACTATCTGTCTGGATTCGGGACGAGAAACAGGTGACTTGTAAAAACCTGGAGAATTTTGATTCTCGACGACCTCTATTGCTTTCTTCGATAGGAGAGCCTGTACGTCCGCAAGAAGAGACTCTCTTGGAAGAATTCACCAGAAGATTTGTCCAATGCGGACTTCTTGTAAGTGGAGCTTTGCTCGGAATGATAGCTGCAGCTGCAGGTCTGCCGAGACTACATTCTCATCCACTGATCTTCCGTAATTGTCATCCAGTTTTTGCGAGGTTGATAACCTTCCGCTAACTTGAAAGTGAGGAGAAACTATGTCCTTCCCGCAAAGAACCTCATCCCATCGGCCTAGGAACATCTGACTTTATTCTTTATAAGACTTGCACCCCTTTCCCGAGTCACCATACTGACGACCTCCCGAGTAACTGTAAGAGGGTTTCCTAGACCCTCGCAAGGAGCTCCCTTCTATTATTGGGAACTGGAACGACCTCGCCTACTCCAGCCAGCTGATGCATGTTGTTGAGACGCTAATCTCAGTATCAATGCACTGGAAGCTTTTTTGGTAGCCTATTCATAGACTAAGGAAAGCCTGTCGTCAAACAGTGTGTGTCCGTAGACCGGAGAGCTTTTCACCCTGTCATCGATAACTGATGACGATGGAAGGCCTGCATCACGTCTAACCAACTCCAATTTTGCCACTGAAAGGGTGGAGTGGTACGTGGCATACGCGACTGCCCTGGAAAGAACTCTTAGCGAGGAACTAACATTCTCAATTCCTTTCCATTAGACGCTGCTCCAGAGCCCTGGTGATATGATCTGCATATGACATTGGATCCTGAATCGCTCTATTAGATGAAATAGAAAATTCCATCACATCCGAGTGTAAATTGAATGATGTAGGCAAGGATATATCCAAATCCCCAGCCTTCTCATCCAGACACAGGGTAGCTCTTTGAACATCTTCTCCAACCATTTTAAAATAACGTGCTGATTGAAGATGCCAATTTTTAAAGAAACCGCCTTTCTTATTCGAACTTGCTAGGTTGAAAATGGCGTCGTTAATGTGGCCGAAGGCCTCCAACACTTGCCAAGATTGTCCCAGGAAGGAAAGAACATCATCTTCACTGTTTCTACCTAGCAGACGCAGCTTGCTGATCAGGTGGAACAAAGTCAGGATAGTACTGATGAATGAAATTCATCGCTACCATATGTTGTTCCGAAAGGGAAGGGTAATCCTCCTCCTTCTCCCTTTCACCATCCGACTGATTCAGCTGAGAATTTCGGTCAACAGCATATGAATGTACAGATGACCGGACCGACCCAGCTCACCACCGGAGTCTGCATAAGGCTGCGCTTGCACTTGCTGGGAAGCTGCGATGAGCTGCGCAATCTGCGACAGCAAGTCCGTTACAGAGGCTTGAGGAGCAGCAGTCTTCTGTTAACGCCACTTGCTGCTCCTGGGACGGAGATCCAGACGTAGATCTCTTCTTCGAAAGTCCCAATGAATGAAGCCTGGGATCACTAGCTACCGGATGGGCCGACTTCACGGGCAGAGGCTGGGTACGTCTTCGGGCGGCTACCTGGATATCCGAAGTCGGGCAGCTGGTGTGCGGTCATGTGTGCTATATCTGCCTGAGGAAGAAGCCGTACCTGTAGCCGACCCTGGATGCAGTTTAGACGGAGCATCCTGAGCGGCGAGTGTGCACGTTAGCTCCTACTCAGGCAAGTTTCTCAAAACAGCATCTGACCCCAAATGTTGCTGGGTTAGAGAGGGCTCTCCCGCTCACGGTTAGAGATGGGGGGGGGGGGGGGGGGGGGGGGGGGGTTAACCGAAAATTTGGTTCGGTTTTGTTATCAAAACCAAAACCAGAACTGAAACAATTAAAAAACCTGTCGTTGCGGTTTTCGACTTCAGTGTTGGAAAACTCTAATCAGGTCTTCACTTCTCAGGAATAAAGAGAGAAACAACCTAAAGTTAACCTTGTTTTCAAACTTCAGAGTTGCGATAACCCTTTTCTCAGAACAGCTGCTCTAATTGGTACTGCGTTCGAGCGTGGCATTTACCGTGAAAATAGGTGACAAAATTACTTCTTGTGCATCGTGTTTTAAATGTTCATCTGTTTATCAAATGCAATTTCCTTTGCAGAACGGGAACTTGTCACTTGTTCCACATTTATAATGTCAAATATATTTATTTCTACACATAATTTTGAAAGCTTGAACTTTAAAGACAGCGTCAAAATCACAGTTGATATTGGATGGAAATTTAGGGTTACAATGATCTATATGAGCGACTTTTACTTGATGAAATTTTTATGGTCGGCATGTTTTAGGGTGTGTCATGTTACCCTAAACACAAGTATTTTTTTTTTGGGGGGGGGGGGGGGGGGGGGAGAGACTAATTTTGCAACAGACTCAAGGCAAAAATCATATTTCTCAAACTTGAAACTCTTGAGATAATTTATGCAAATACATTGTGCTCAGGAAATCGGAGTATACATATATTATACAGGTGTGTTGCCCTGGAAAGGGAGTCCCTGTGACACTGACTGGCACTAAATACATGTTCTTATATGCAAGTGCAATAAATTGTTATATTTGTACATACAGTGAAAACCGAAACCCAAAACCCAAAACCTTGAATGAAACCGAAACCGACATGAAATTTGAAAACCACCCATCTCTACTCACAATCTATCAGACCTCGCCAAGCTTCCCCAAGAGAAACTTGCAGGCTTCTTCCCTTTTGCCGTCACTGCTGGGTGAGCTTTACTTTTTGTGGTGCTCGCTCTACCCAATTCTACACTTCCCTCGACCGCAACAGACTTACCCGGTGTCTCACCCCCCACTAATGGGGTAAGGGCTGCTAGCTGCTTGCAAAGGATTAAGAGCACTAACTAAAGGTCTTATCCCTTGCTTAATATTCATGAGCACCTTTGCAGCTAGCTCTGTTTGCTCATCAGAGCATGACGACGGTAGCACGTTATGGATGGGTGTCACAATACCATCACCATGTTCTTGTTCCTCTGAAAAAGAAACTGAAAAACTCGAATTTTCCTGCGGTGAAAGCTCTGGCATAGGAACCTCACCGCCAACAACGTACCGGGACACCTGTCTCCAACATCTGTCATCCCAATGTACAGAAGTAAGACAAGAATCCGTAGGAGTGCATCGACTACAGGGCAGGCAAGACGACAAGCATGTAAATCAGAGGAAGACTTCCTCGCCTTGCATTTAGAGCAGTAAGCTTAATTAATTACAATCCAAAAATAGTCATTAGCACTCCTACAAATTCAACATCAAAAATACATGATAAGGATACATGAAAATAGCAATCAAATTAATTTCGAATGAATTGAAAAAAAAATTTCAAATTTTTTTTTTTTAAAATGCCTGAGTTCACAAAGGGAACATCATGCACCCAAGGGCATCCCGATAGAGCCTAAGTGTGGACAAATGCCAATTTATTTTGAGCTACACTACCAGAATCATAATCACTGTATCCTAGAGTAATTCTAAAGTATTATAAAACTAATTACTACATGTTAAGGGCATTGTCAAATGTAAACAATGTCAATAGAAAAAAACGGAAACAAGACAACAGGCACACCAAAAGGCTCAAAGTCAGTAACCGATTCAAATGCTACCAGATGCAAAGCTAGATCTTCATACGAAGAAAAAACGATACATCGGATAGAAGATTCAAGACTAAAATGACCCAACACCCCTAGGGTGAGAACGTAACCATTGGGATAAACAGAATAAACATTCTGTAACACACGTTAAACTCCCAAGAAATTAAATAAAAAAATTCAATAAAAACAGCCAAAAAGCTTAGGAGTTTAACAGGAGGGTTCATGGAAGGATAGGGAAGGAACACATAACCAACATTAGGTAAATCATTAGCAAAACTGGATCATGAAATAATTTTCATATTAAAAAGTTACAGCCCTGAACGTCTCAAACCACCATTGTTCACTTCCGTCATCCATTTACTGCCTTGAATCCACCATATACTTCACTGATTTGTGTCTGGCATCCACCAAAAGAGAGATTTAAAGCACAGATGTCAGCTGAGATGTTTACTGACTTAGAGCCAAACAAAGATTGATATTGGCACAAATTCCGGTCTCTTCATGAGGACGGCGCATGCGCAAGTAGTAAAGGTATTTTGCAAATTTTGGGGATTGGTGGGTTTAAAATTTGTGTTTGGCCCTTGATAATATTGAGTTTGTGCCAGTTAGTCTAGGCCATTGGTTGTAGTACAAAAATATGAAAAAGTCTGATGTTTCAGAAAAATAATTTGTACTGTTGGCTTCAACTTGTGTTAGGTAAAGAGTCAAAGATGCAGTACATAAAACATTCTCTTTCTAAAATCTTCTATTATAATACATTATAAAAATGTTCTGCTTTTTTCATCTTTCTGAAAGAAAGTATAAAATTATGTGTATTCTGAAAATGTCAACAAAATTTGTAGTTTGATCATCAGCTTCATAGCTCTGTTGATTAGGAAATATAACTGCAGTCAATATAAGTTGGAATTTTTAACTTAAAATTTATGGTCTAAATTTAAAAAAAAAAAGAAGACAAAACTTCAAATTCGAAGTGCACCTGTGTCTTTTTTTGTTGAAAAAAGAAATATCAAATTTAAAGAGAATCGTATAATTAGAACTGGATTTCTTTCTGGATAACATGGGGAGGAGGGAGGGGTGGACTGATTCCACCCATCTCCTCCAAAATTTTTGAGACAACATCAAAGTCCCTCACTCCCATTGCCTTCCCATCTGTATTGCTTTTTGTAAAACAACAGAAGTATGATGGGGAAGGTATTTCTTTATATTTCAAACCGTGAAACTCAGGTAATGAAAACAGGAGGCCCCAAGGGCCTTAATCGCTCACCTGCCAAAGTGGTTAAAAGAAGTATATGGGGTCAAATTCAGTTAGATATGGTTCATCAACACCACAAAGGAATGAAGTCATGAAAGACAAATTTTATGGAAAAACACTAAGGAATAGATTTGAACAAACCTGAACCTAACATGCCCCCCCCCCCCCACCACACCCATAGAGAGCCAAACTAATAAGCGAGGAACTCAAATTGAACAAACCTGAATCTGATCCCCCTTGAGATGTTATATACCAAATACGAAAGAATTCTGACAGGTGGACAGGTGGATCTGAAGAAGAAGGTTTTTGAAGAAATGCCCTCACATTGCACAAAGTTAAACTTTGGGTTCAAATAGGGAGCCAAAATATTAACCCAGGGACCCAATTTGAACAAATTTGAATCTGAGCCACCTGGAGATGTTGTATACCAAATATGAAAGGATTCTGATTTTAAAAGAAATTACCTCATATTGCACAAAGTTAAAATTCAGTAGGGCTGGGCGGTTTATCCCTCGTAAATCTTTCAAAATATATTTTGCAGCCAAACATTTTGCTACATCTAACTGCCCTCCCCCTCCCTGACAAGGAAGAGAGAAGAAGACATTTTCGCATAAAACCTCTCTAATTCATCTAGAAACTCTATTTAAAAATTTTTTCCGAATTTTGGTCCAAAATTTCCAAGTCGAAACCGGTCCCAAAATTTTCAGGCTATAAAAAAACAAGAGGCCCCAAGTGGCCTTAATCGCTCACCTGACAAAGTGACTCTAAGAAGTATTTTAGGTCACCTTCACCATGTCATGCCTCATCAACATTAACTGGTTGAGTGATAGATTTTGTTTGAAGTTCAACATTTGTTACCTAAAATTAGTTTTATTTAAAATCATTGGTGTGTGGCCAATCTCCAATGATTTTTAATAAAGCAAATTTATCTCTGCAGACAAACGGGTTTAGCATGAAGCACAAACAAGGAATGTGAAGAGATAGCCTTGGACATCTCTCCCCAACTGTGGATATCTTCCATGTGCTACATGTATATATTTGCATGCAAGAAAACAAAAATTTTCACAAATTTTCCAAAATATTAGTATTTTTATCATCATTGGAACAAGCTCAAACAGCTTATTCCAATAGGGGTATGGGAAGATCAGGTATATTTTTGAGACAGAAATGTGAATATATAAATAATGGTGTTTTTTTGTGAATGATGCTGGAGAATTTTGCGTAAAGATATGGTAAATGGTTTGTTCTAGATACAGAATGATGCAAAAGTATTTAAATTTGATTAGGCAAGTTGTTCCTATAATGCATTTAAAAACTGAAGTAACTGTTTTTTTGCTGACGAACTTTTAGATGTGTGTGTCTGTGTTTGTGTGTGTGTGTGTGTGTGTGTGGGGGGGGGGGGGGGAGGGGGTGGGGGTTAAGAGTGTTCTTGCAAACAAAATTCCTGAATAAGAATAAATGGAAAATTTTATTTTTTGTGTGAAAGACATAGTGCGTGAATGTTGATTGGAACAAGCTTAGAGAGCTCATTTTAATGTGAAGTCATAAAGCTGTGTTTTACGTACGAAATTCTGGAATAACTAAAAAATTGCTTTTTTGACTCAAAAAGCATGGTGTGCGACCTCTCAATGGGATGAGCTCAAAAAGCTCATTCCAATGGGGTATTTACAAGCGATAAGTACATGTATGTTTAAGAGACAAAAATTAAAATTTGAATAGCGATTTTTGCGAAGAATGCTGACAAGTTTTGGCAGTTATGCTGGTAAAAAGGTAAGATATGCAAAGTGGTTGTTTTTTAGAGGCGACATTTAATTAAGGTGAATTAACCCTTGATTACTGAGGTAACTTCTAAAAGTACTGAAATTTCATGAAGCAATGTGAATAACAGACAACAGTTGCCTAAAAATTTCATGAATAACTAAAATTTTATTCTTTTCTCTCGAAAACATGGCATATGACCTTTGTTGGAATGAGCTGAATGCGTGTGTTCCAATAAGGGGTCATAAAATTTGAACGGAGATTTGTGTGAATAATGCATTTGTACTGCTAGATTTGGGGTAAACGGTTCACCCTGGACACCACCCCTTCTATAGTAGATCTTTTCTGCAAATTTTGTCTAAGATTCTATCAACTTTACAAATAAATACGTTCATGAATCACAATCAGATCCACCCCACAATGTTGCATACCAAATATCAAAAGATTCTGCCTGCTGGATCTGGAGAAGAAGATTTTTTAAGAAATATGCCTGAAATGCACTAAGTTAAAATTTGGGCTCCTATATGGAGCCCAAATATAAACCCAGGGGGCCGATTTGAACAAACTTGAATCAGATCCACCCCACAATGTTGCTTACCAAATATGAAAAGATTCTGAAGCTGGATCTGGAGAAGAAGATTTTTTAAGAAATTTGCCTGAAATGCACTAAGTTCGAATTCGAGCTTCTATAGTGAGCCCAAATATGAAACTAGGAAGCCGATTTGAACAAACTTGAATCAGATCCACCCCACAATGTTGCATACCAAATATCAAAAGATTCTGCCTGCTGGATCTGGAGAAGAAGATTTTTTAATAAATTTGCCCGAAATGCACTAAGTTCGAATTCGGGCTTCTATAGTAAGCCTAAATATGAATCCAGGGGGCCGATTTGAACAAACTTGAATCAGATCTACCCCGCAACGTTGCATACCAAATATCAAAAGATTCTGCCTGCTGGATCTGGAGAAGAAGATTTTTGAAGAAATTTGCCTGAAATGCACTAAGTTCGAATTCGAGCTCTTATAGTGAGCCCAAATATGAATGTAGGGAGCCGATTTGAACAAACTTGAATCAGATCCACCCTACAATGTTGCATGCCAAATATCAAAAGATTCTGCCTGCTGGATCTGGAGAAGAAGATTTTCAAAGAAATTTGCCTGAAATGCAGTAAGTTCAAATTTGGGCTCCTATACTGAGCCCAAATATAAACCCAGGGGGCCGATTTGAACAAACTTGAATCAGATCCACCCCACAATGTTGCATACCAAATATCAAAAGATTCTGCCTGCTGGATCTGGAGAAGAAGATTTTTTAAGAAATTTGCCTGAAATGCACTAAGTTCGAAATCGGGCTCCTATACTGAGCCCAAATATGAACCCAGGGGGCCGATTTGAAGAAACTTGAATCAGATCCACCCTACAATGTTGCATACCAAATATCAAAAGATTCTGCCTGCTGGATCTGGAGAAGAAGATTTTTGAAGAAATTTGCCTGAAATGCACTAAGTTCGAATTCGGGCTTCTATAGTGAGCCCAAATATAAATCCAGGGGGCCGATTTGAACAAACTTGAATCAGATCTACCCCGCAACGTTGCATACCAAATATCAATAGATTCTGCCTGCTGGATCTGGAGAAGAAGATTTTCGAAGAAATTTGCCTGAAATGCACTAAGTTCGAATTCGAGCTCCTACAGTGAGCCCAAATATGAATCTAGGGAGCCGATTTGAACAAACTTGAATCAGATCCACCCTACAATGTTGCATGCCAAATATCAAAAGATTCTGCCTGCTGGATCTGGAGAAGAAGATTTTCAAAGAAATTTGCCTGAAATGCAGTAAGTTCAAATTTGGGCTCCTATACTGAGCCCAAATATAAACCCAGGGGGCCGATTTGAACAAACTTGAATCAGATCCACCCCACAATGTTGCATACCAAATATCAAAAGATTCTGCCTGCTGGATCTGGAGAAGAAGATTTTTTAAGAAATTTGCCTGAAATGCACTAAGTTCGAAATCGGGCTCCTATACTGAGCCCAAATATGAACCCAGGGAGCCGATTTGAACAAACTTGAATCAGATCCACCCTACAATGTTGCATACCAAATATCAAAAGATTCTGCCAGCTGGATCTGGAGAAGAAGATTTTTTAATGTTTTTCCCATTGCCTGCAGTGTTAAAAAGTGCTGACTCAGCACTTTTTCAAAGTCCCGAAACTGTACCCTATGATAAAACCGATGGCAATTTTTTTTTACCAGTCCTTTCTGTTGGTCCTAAGGAAGCTGCACACCAAATAAAAATTCTCAATGCCGTGCAGTTTTGGAGATATGGGCGTTTTAAATTTTTTCTATTTTTAGCTCCTGCGGTTCCCACGGGGCTGCGGGAAATTTTTTTTTTGCATAAATCAAGTACTCATGACCCAATAAGCCCTCACATAAAATTTGGTTCAAATCAGCCTCTCGGTTTGGAAAATAGAAATTTTGGGCGGGGCAAAAAATTTTGCCCCTCCCATAACGACGCCAAGTATAGCCCCACAAACTTCTCTTGAACAAATCTGAGTCTACACCTCAAAAGGAAGCTGCACACCATATATCAAGTCTCTGCTACTGCTGGTTCATGAGAAGAAGATTTACAAAGATTTTGGTGCCCCTTGGGGGCGTGGCACCACCCAGGAGGAAGGGCAACTTCATTTGAACAAATCTGAATTGGCATTAGGTAATAAACATTTAGCCAACATTTGAATAAAATTGGGCTAGTGGTTTAGGAGGAGAAGTCGATAATGTAAAGTTAACGCCGGACGGACGACGACGGACGACGGACGACGGACAGAAAGTGATTAGTAAAGCTCCCCTTGAGCTTCGCTCAGGTGAGCTAAAAATTGTTTTTGTCTCAAAATTGAACAAAACGCATAAAAAATAATAAAAAAAAAAATTTCCGGCTTTTGGTCCAAAATTATCAGAGTCCAAACCTGACCCAAAATTTTCAGGCTAAATATATGTTGGAACAGGACGCAAAATTATCAGGCTAAAATTTTTCTTTTTCCCCCTCTCAATATTGAACAAAGCACATAAAAAATCAGAAATTTTTTTTTTTAATTTTCGTCCAACATTTCTAAGTCGGAACCAGACACAAGATTTTCAACCCAGGGACCCACTTTGAACAAACTTGAATCTGATCCCCTA